>JACSVZ010000010.1:18535538-18546051 GCA_014706295.1 Lycocorax pyrrhopterus obiensis
ACACGGGGGTGACACGGGAGAGACACGGGAGCGACACGGGAGGGACACTGAGGGACACGGGAGTGGCACAGGAGCGGGTCGAGGACAAAGCCACCCCTGCGGTGCCGGGAGTGACACTGAGGGACACGGGAGTGGCACGGGAGCGGGTTCAGGCCGAAGCCAGCGCTCCCCGCCGGGCCGAGAGTGGCACTGAGGGACACGGGAGTGGCACTGGGTGACACTGAGTGACACTGAGGGACACGGGAGTGGCACGGGAGCGGGTTCAGGCCAAAGCCAGCGCTCCCCGCCGGGCCGGGAGTGGCACTGGGTGACACTGAGTGACACTGAGGGACACGGGAGTGGCACGGGAGCGGGTCCAGGCCGAAGCCGGCGCTCCCCGCCGGGCCGGGAGTGGCACTGGGTGACACTGAGTGGCACTGAGGGACACGGGAGTGACACTGAGGGACACGGGAGTGGCACTGGGTGACACTGAGTGACACTGAGTGACACTGAGGGACACGAGAGTGGCACGGGAGAGGGTTCAGGCTGAAGCCGGCGCTCCCCGCCGGGCCGGGAGTGGCACTGGGTGACACTGAGTGACACTGAGGGACACGGGAGTGACACTGAGGGACACGGGAGTGGCACTGGGTGACACTGAGTGACACTGAGTGACACTGAGGGACACGAGAGTGGCACGGGAGCGGGTTCAGGCCGAAGCCAGCGCTCCCCGCCGGGCCGAGAGTGGCACTGAGGGACACGGGAGTGGCACTGGGTGACACTGAGTGACACTGAGGGACACGGGAGTGGCACGGGAGCGGGTCCAGGCCGAAGCCGGCGCTCCCCGCCGGGCCGGCAGCCGGGGCCGCGCGTCGGGCGCGATTCGCGGGAGCGGCTCTGAGGAGCCCGCGGGGCGCTCGCCGCGCCGGAGCCGCTCCCGCCGCGCCGGGGCCGCACGCAGGGCTCGGATCGCAGCCCTTTAACCCCTCGCACGCCGGGAAAAGGGAGGCTGGCGGCGGATCCGCGCCCAGACGAGGCGTCTCTCACCCGGCCGGGGTGTGAGGGGAGCAGCTGGAGGCTCCTCGGCGCGGCAGCTGGCGGGAATTAATGAGCGGCGCCGCGGGGAGCGGCCGCCACATCCCCCCGGAGCGGGCTCGGATCCCAATCCCGGCCCCCGCGGACCGCGGGAGGGGGGCAGGAGATGGAAAAGGATCCGCTCGTGTCCCCGCAGGGAGCCCGGCCTTGTCCGGCTGCGGCACCGGGAAGGCGCAGCGGGGAGCGGGACGCGCTGGGGACTCGTGGCCGAGCTTCCCGTGGCTCGGTGGCCAAGCCGAGCTCTTGGGGACCACCGGAGGCACCGTCCCCGACTTGTCCAGGCTGTCCCCATTAAGCGGGGGACAAACCGGGGACGCGGCGGTGAAACCTCCCCCTCAGGGGGACGAGGACACGGCTCGGTGTCCCCTCCGTGTCCCCCGGAGGACGCCCGGGGGCTGCCGGGGGTCACGCGGCCACCGGAGCGGGGAGGGGAAGCGTCGGTGTCACCCTAAAAAGGTGACAGGAAAAAGGATTTGGGAGCGCCGAGCGGGGGAAAAAGCTCCCTGGGATGCGGGGAGGAGGAGGAGGAGGAGGAGGAAGGGGGAAAGGCAGGCCCGGGGAGCCGGGAATGTGGGGAGGGAGGGAGGGAGAAGGGAAGGAGGGAGGGAGGAAGGAAGGAAGGAAGGAAGGAAGGAAGGAAGGAAGGAAGGAAGGAAGGAGGGAGGGAGGAAGGAAGGAAGGAAGGAAGGAAGGAAGGAGGGAGGGAGGAAGGAAGGAAGGAAGGAAGGAAGGAAGGAATGCGGGGAAGGAGGGAAGGAAGGAAAAAAGCCGGGAAAGGGGGAAGGAGGGAAAAAAGCCGGGAATGCGGGGAAGGAAGGAGGGAAAAAAGCCGGGAATGCGGGGAAGGAAAGAGGGAAGGAAGGAAGGAAGGAAGGAAGGAAGGAAGGAAGGAAGGAAGGAAGGAAGGAAGGAAGGAAGGAAGGAAGGAAGGAAGGAAGGAAGGAAGGAAGGAAGGAAGGAGGGAAAAAAGCCGGGAATGCGGGGAAGGAGGGAAGGAAAACAGCCGGGAATGCGGGGAAGGAAGGAAGGAAGGAAGGAAGGAAGGAAGGAAGGAAGGAAGGAAGGAAGGAAGGAAGGAATGAATGTGGGGAAGGAGGGAAGGAAGGAAAAAAGCCGGGAAAGGGGGAAGGAGGGAAAAAAGCCGGGAAAGGGGGGCAGGAGGGAAGGAAAACAGCCGGGAATGCGGGGCAGGAGGGAGGGAAGGAAGGAATGGAGCGATCCCAAGGTCGGAGGCGCGGGCCGGCGCCGCGGGAGCGGCGGGGCGGGGCCGGGGCCGCGATAAGAGCGGAGGCGCTGATAAGGGAAGCTCGTGCATTATGCAGGAGCCGGGGGACGCAATTAGCGGGGCGGGAGCCTCTTCCCTGGAAAACCGAGGGGGCCCGTTTTCCCTGGAAAAGGGGGGGAAAGCAGCTCCTGGGGGCTCCTTTTCCCTGGAAAAGCACGGGCCTCATTTTCCCTGGAAAAGCCGGGGGGAAGCAGCTCCTGGGGGCTCCTTTTCCCTGGAAAAAGCACGGGCCTCATTTTCCCTGGAAAAGAGAGGGAAGCAGCTCCTGGGGGCTCCTTTTCCCTGGAAAAGCACGGGCCTCATTTTCCCTGGAAAAGAGAGGGAAGCAGCTCCTGGGGGCTCCTTTTCCCTGGAAAAGCGGAGGGAGAGGAGCTGTTGGGGCCTTCTTTTCCCTGGAAAAAAGGGGGGCTCCTTTTCCCTGGAAAAGGGGGGGAAAGCAGCTCCTGAGGGCTCCTTTTCCCTGGAAAAGCAAGGGCCTCATTTTCCCTGGAAAAGAGAGGGAAGCAGCTCCTGGGGGCTCCTTTTCCCTGGAAAAGCGGAGGGAGAGGAGCTGTTGGGGCCTTCTTTTCCCTGGAAAAAAGGGTGGCTCATTTTCCCTGGAAAAGCGGGGGAAAGCAGCTCCTGAGGGCTCCTTTTCCCTGGAAAACCGCGGGGGCTCCTTTTCCCTGGAAAAGAGGGGGAAAGCAGCTCCTGGGGGCTTCTTTTCCCTGGAAAACCAAGGGCCTCATTTTCCCTGGAAAAGCAGGGGGAAAGCAGATCCTGGGGGCTCATTTTCCCTGGAAAAGCGGGGGGAAAGCAGCTGTTGGGGGTTTCTTTTCCCTGGAAAACCGGGGGGGCTCCTTTTCCCTGGAAAAGAGGGGGAAGCAGCTCCTGGGGGCTCCTTTTCCCTGGAAAAGAGGGGAGAGCAACTCTTGGGGGTTTCTTTTCCCTGGAAAACCGGGGGGCTCCTTTTCCCTGGAAAAGCGGAGGGAGAGGAGCTGTTGGGGGTTTCTTTTCCCTGGAAAAGAGGGTGGCTCATTTTCCCTGGAAAAGCGAGGGGAAAGCAGCTGTTGGGGGCTCCTTTTCCCTGGAAAAGCAAGGGCCTCATTTTCCCTGGAAAAGCCGGGGGGAAGCAGCTCCTGGGGGCTCCTTTTCCCTGGAAAAGCACGGGCCTCATTTTCCCTGGAAAAGAGAGGGAAGCAGCTCCTGGGGGCTCCTTTTCCCTGGAAAAGCGGAGGGAGAGGAGCTGTTGGGGCCTTCTTTTCCCTGGAAAAAAGGGGGGCTCCTTTTCCCTGGAAAAGGGGGGGAAAGCAGCTCCTGAGGGCTCCTTTTCCCTGGGAAAAGCAAGGGCCTCATTTTCCCTGGAAAAGAGAGGGAAGCAGCTCCTGGGGGCTCCTTTTCCCTGGAAAAGCGGAGGGAGAGGAGCTGTTGGGGCCTTCTTTTCCCTGGAAAAAAGGGTGGCTCATTTTCCCTGGAAAAGCGGGGGGAAAGCAGCTCCTGAGGGCTCCTTTTCCCTGGAAAACCGGGGGGCTCCTTTTCCCTGGAAAAGAGGGGGAAGCAGCTCCTGGGGGCTTCTTTTCCCTGGAAAACCAAGGGCCTCATTTTCCCTGGAAAAGCAGGGGGAAAGCAGATCCTGGGGGCTCATTTTCCCTGGAAAAGCGGGGGGAAAGCAGCTGTTGGGGGTTTCTTTTCCCTGGAAAACCGGGGGGGGCTCCTTTTCCCTGGAAAAGAGGGGGAAGCAGCTCCTGGGGGCTCCTTTTCCCTGGAAAAGAGGGGAGAGCAACTCTTGGGGGTTTCTTTTCCCTGGAAAAGCGGAGGGAGAGGAGCTGTTGGGGGTTTCTTTTCCCTGGAAAAGAGGGTGGCTCATTTTCCCTGGAAAAGCGAGGGGAAAGCAGCTGTTGGGGGCTCCTTTTCCCTGGAAAAGCAAGGGCCTCATTTTCCCTGGAAAACCGGGGGGAAGCAGCTCCTGGGGGCTCCTTTTCCCTGGAAAAGTGGAGGGAGAGGAGCTGTTGGGGCCTTCTTTTCCCTGGAAAAGAGGGTGGCTCATTTTCCCTGGAAAAGCGGGGGGAAAGCAGAATAATAGAATATAATTGAATAAAATCAGTTATAAAGTAAAATAAAAAATGAAACAAAATAAAAAATAAAAAAAAAATTAAATTAAAATTAAAAAATAAAATAAAATAAAAAATAAACCAAAAAAATTAAATGAGATAAAAATAAAATAATAAAATAGAATAGAAAAATAAAATAAAATAAAATAAAATAAAATAAAATTAAATTAAATAAATAAGACCCGGGGCTCCCCGCCCCCCCCGGAGCCGCCCCTCCCCCTCCGCCTCCCGCGGGCTGGGGATGGCGCATCCCGCGCTGGAATATCGGGAGCGCCGGAGCCGAGCGGCGGGAAATGGCGCTGCCTGCGGGGAAAATGAGTCGGGAGGGCGAAAATGGAACTGCCCGCAGCCGGGCCCGCCCTGCCCAGCGGGGCCTCCTTATCGCTTATCGCTTATCTCTTATCGCTTGTCTCTTGTCTCTCATCTCGCATCGCTTATCTGTCTCACATCTCTTATCTCGCATCTCTTGTCTCTTGTCTCTTATATACTTGTCTCTTATCTCTTGTCTCTTATCGCTTACCTCTTATCGCTTATCGGTAGTCTCTTATCTCGCATCTCGCATCGCTTATCTCGCATCGCTTATCGCTTATCGCTTATCTCTTATCGCTTATCACTTATCGCTTCTCTCGCATCGCTTATCGCTTATCTCTCATCTCTTATCTCTTGTCTCTCATCTCCCATCACTTATCGCTTGTTGCTTGTCTCATCTCTTATCTCTTATCTCTTATCTCTTATCTCTTATCTCTTATCTCTCATCGCTTATCGCTTGTCTCTTGTCTCTCATCTCTTAGCTCTCATCTCTCATCACTCATCTCCCATCACTTATCTCTTATCTCTTATCTCTCATCACTTCTCTCTTCTCTCTTCTCTCTTATCTCTTATCTCTTATCTCTGTCTCTCATCGCAGCGGCCGCTCAGCGCCGCACGCACGGCCGGGAATGGGATGGGGAATCCATCCCGGAGCATCCCGGCCGTGGAGGAGCATCCATGGATCCATTTGGGATGAGGAGGATCCATGGATCCATTTGGGATGTGGAGGAGGATTCACGGATCCGTTTGGGATGCGGAGGAGGATCCATGGATCCATTTGGGATGAGGAGGAGGATCCATGGATCAGCTGGGATGAGGAGGAGCATCCATGGATCCAGTAGAGATGTGGAGGAGCATCCATGGATCCATTTGGGATGAGGCGGAGGATCCATGGATCCATTTGGGATGAGGAGGATCCATGGATCCGTTTGGGATGAGGAGGAGGATCCATGGATCAGCCAGGATGTGGAGGAGCATTCCTCAGACCCTGAATCCAGAGCATTCCCTGGATCCTAAATCCAGAGAATTCCTCAGGCCCTGAATCCAGAGAATTCCATGGATCCCAAATCCGGAGCATTCCTTGGACCCTGAATCCAGAGAATTCGTCATTCCTTGGACCCAGAATCCAGAGAATTCCTCGGACCCTGAATCCAGAGCATTCCCTGGATCCTAAATCCAGAGAATTCCTGGAACCCTTAATCCAGAGAATTCCATGGATCCCAAATCCGGAGCATTCCCTGGACCCCGAATCCGGAGCATTCCCCGGACCCCGAATCCGGAGCATTCCCTGGATCCCGAACCCGGAGCATTCCCGGACCCCGAACCCGGAGCATTCCCTGGATCCCGAACCCGGAGCATTCCCGGACCCCGAACCCGGAGCATTCCCAGACCCCGCACCCCGAGCACGCCGATTTAATCACCGGAGCCAATTAACGGCTCGTTAATTGACGAGGGGCCCTGGCGGTGACACCGCGCGCGCGGATAAAGCCCCCGGCCATCCCATAATACTCGCCCCGCGCCCCGCCTAACGAGGCCCCTCGTTAACATTCCAAACCCGCTCCCTCTTCCCGGTCCCCTCATCAACGCCGGGATAATTAACCCCCGGAGCCTGGAACGGCCTTCGGGATAGATCCGGGATAGATCCGGGATAGATCCGGGATAAATCCGGGATAGACCCGGGATAGATCCGGGATAGATCCGGGATAGACCCGGGATAGATCCGGGATAAATCCGCCTCTGGAGCAGCACCAGGGCAGTTCCCGCTGCCCCGTTCCCAAAAATCCGCCCCTTTTCCTGCTTTGTTTTTTTTAAGTGGGGAGGAGCCGGGGGTGTCCCGAGATCCCGGCTCGGGAGCAGGAGGTGCCGCTGGAATTGCGGGACGGGCGGGATTTGTGGGATTTGTGGGATTCACCTCCTCCAGAGATTGTTTGGGATTTTATGGCCCCCGGGCGGAGGGGACGAGCCGTGGGTGGGATCAGGAGAGACAATTCGGGATGAGGAGGAGGATCCATGGATCCATTTGGGATGTGGAAGAGGATCCATGGATCCATTTGGGATGTGGAGGAGGACCCATGGATCCAGCAGAGATGTGGAGGAGGATCCATGGATCAGCTGGGATGAGGAGGAGGATCCATGGATCCATTTGGGATGTGGAAGAGGATCCATGGATCCATTTGGGATGCGGAGGAGGATCCATGGATCAGCTGGGATGAGGAGGAGGATCCATGGATCCATTTGGGATGAGGAGGAGGATCCATGGATCCGTTTGGGATGAGGAGGAAGATCCATGGATCAGCTGGGATGCAGAGGAGGATCCATGGATCCATTTGGGATGAGGAGGAGGAGCCATGGATCCAGCAGAGATGAGGAGGAGGATCCATGGATCCAGCAGAGATGTGGAGAAGGATCCATGGATCAGCTGGGATGCGGAGGAGGATCCATGGATCCATTTGGGAGGAGGAGGAGGATCCATGGATCCATTTGGGATGTGGAAGAGGATCCATGGATCCATTTGGGATGCGGAGGAGGATCCATGGATCAGCTGGGATGAGGAGGAGGATCCATGGATCCATTTGGGATGAGGAGGAGGAGCCATGGATCCGTTTGGGATGAGGAGGAAGATCCATGGATCAGCTGGGATGCAGAGGAGGATCCATGGATCCATTTGGGATGAGGAGGAGGAGCCATGGATCCAGCAGAGATGAGGAGGAGGATCCATGGATCCAATTGGGATGAGGAGGATCCATGGATCCAATTGGGATGAGGAGGAGGATCCATGGATCCATTTAGGATGAGGAGGAGGACCCATGGATCCATTTGGGATGAGGAGGAGGATCCACGGATCCAATTGGGATGTGGAGGAGGATCCATGGATCCCGGGATGGAGCGGCGATGGATGTTGAGCTCCGGACATCCCAAAGATCCCACGGGAATCGCTCCAAATCTTCCTGCGCTGGCTGGAGCCGCGTCCCGGCGCTTTTCCCTGGAATCGGGACAAAAAAAAACCCCAACTCCTGGAATTAAGGGGCCGGGATTTGGTTACAAAACCGGCTCCTTACAAAACCCAGCGGGGCGAGCCGACCTTCGCCTCGGCCTTAATCCCACCGGGCCCTGATCCCGAGAAAAATGCGGGATTTGGCGGATTTTCCTCTGCTGAGATCCCGGCGGAGCAGACGGGACCTGCCCCGCACCCAGCGGCGCATCCCAGATGTTCCCAGATGTTCCCAAATGTTCCCAGATGTTCCCAGCTACTCCCAGAGGTTCCCAGATACTCCCAGATACTCCCAGATGTTCCCAGAGGTTCCCAGATACTCCCAGATACTCCCAGATGTTCCGAGATACTCCCAGATGTTCCCAGATACTCCCAGATGTTCCCAGAGGTTCCCAGATACTCCCAGATTCTCCCAGATGTTCCCAGATGTTCCCAGATACTCGCAGATGTTCCCAGAGGTTCCCAGATACTCCCAGAGGTTCCCAGATGTTCCCAAATGTTCCTAGATGTTCCCAGATACTCCCAGATGTTCCCAGATGTTCCCAGATGCGCAGCCCAGGCGTTCCCCTCCCCGGCAGCTGCCGCCAGCCCCACGCTCTCCCTGGAAGCGCCATTCCCGTCCTTTTCATTCCCAGAAATCCCATCCTGCGGCCCCATCAGCGGCTCAAGGCCCCGGGACAAATCCGGTTTCGTGGGGTTTTTTTATTTTTTTCCAGGAGGGAGCCCCGGGAAAAAAAATAAAAATTAAAAATTAACAAAAAAATTAAAAAAAAGAGGGAGATTTCCATATAAACGGGGCGGCGCGAGCCTCGGGAAAGCCGCTCTCCCGCCGCCTTTCCCGGCCTTTTCCCACCTTCCCTCCGGCATTCCCGGGTCGGCCAGGCAGGAGTTAAGCGGGGGGAAGGGAAAGCCCGAGCGCTGGCGGCAGCATAAAGAGGGGGCGGTTTTCCCTTCCATCAGCTCCCGAGTGGGGCTTTTTTTCCCTTTTTTCCCTTTTTTCCATGAAAAAGCTCCCGCCTGTCACGTAAATCGCGGCTCGGAGGGGGGGTGGCAGAACGCGGCGGGGGCGATGTCACCGCGCCGGGGGGCAAGCGGGACACGGGGATGGCACGCGGGGATGGATCAGCGGGAAAGCTTGGGAATGACACGGGGATGGCACGGGAATGACACGGGGATGGCACGGGAATGACACGGGGATGGCACGGGGATGGCACGGGGATGGCACGGGAATGGCACGGGAACCTCGGTGTTGTCTCCTCCTGCGGGGATCCCTGGGGGTTTTATCCCGGTTTGGGCAAAATCCAGCGGCCTGAGAGGGGAAGGAGCTGCTGGGTGTGACCCCAAAGCGGGGCTGGGTGTGACCCCAAACCAGTGCTGGGTGTGGCCCCAAACCGGGGCTGGGTGTGACCCCAAATCAGTGCTGGGTGTGACCCCAAATCAGGGCTGGGTGTGACCCCACTGCAGTGCTGGGTGTGACCCCAAACCAGGACTGGGTGTGGCCCCAAACCGGGGCTGGGTGTGACCCCAAACCAGGGCTGGGTGTGACCCCACTGCAGTGCTGGGTGTGACCCCACTGCAGGGCTGGGTGTGACCCCAAAGTGGGGCTGGGTGTGACCCCAAACCCGTTCTGGGTGTGACCCCACTGCAGGGCTGGGTGTGACCCCAAAGTGGGGCTGGGTGTGACCCCAAACCCGTTCTGGGTGTGACCCCACTGCAGGGCTGGGTGTGACCCCAAACCGGGGCCGGGTGTGACCCCAAACCGGGGCTGGAAGCCGCTCCATCCCCCCCATTCCCCGCCCCTTTCTCCGCTCCCACCTCCCCGATCCCCTCCGCTGCCCCGGTCCCGGCTCCAGCCCGGCTCCGCTGCCGTCCCTCCCCCTCCCGCCGGCCCTGACCCTCACCCGGGCGCACAAAGCCTCCGAGGCGGCCTTGGGGCCGTTCCAGCCGCCGCCGCGGCGCTTCCAGCCCTCCCAAGGCCGCTCCAGGCGCTCCCGAATCCCGGTTTTAACCCGGTTTTTCCCGGCCGCGGCCGGGGCTGAGGGAGCCTTGCGTAACTCCCTTGATCCCGGTGGGAACGGCGCCCGAAGGGGCTTGGGAGCGAGGTGGGAACAAGGCCGGCCTTGTGCCGGGCTCTTCCCCCGGGAAGCACCGCGGGAAAGCCGCGGGATCGCGGGAGGGAAGGGCCGGTCCCGCTGCGCGCCCCGGGAAGGAGGCGCGGGGCAGGGCGCTCATTAAGCTGGGCGTTAATTAACCCCGCTTCCCTCCGTTTGGGATTTCTCCATCCATCCCAGGCGGCTCGCGGTGCTGCTGAGGCCTGGCAAACTCACTCCGTGCCCTCCCCCCCAAAAAAATGCACCTGGCAGGGTCCTGGGGGTTTTGGAATATCGAAATCCGGCCGGATTTGTGGCATTGGTCTTTCCCGGGAGCTTTAATCGGGCTCCCAGCGCCCCCATTCCGCGGCCGTGACCTCCCCCTTTTCCCAGGTGCTGCTGCGGGAGCTGTGACCCCAAAACGCAGCTGGGTGTGACCCCAAACCGGGGCTGGGTGTGACCCCATTGGGGCTGGGTCACCGAGGCTGGATGTGACCCCAAACCGGGGCTGGGGTGACCCCAAACCGGGGCTGGGTGTGACCCCACACCGAGGCTGGATGTGACCCCAAACCGGGGCTGGGGTGACCCCAAACCGGGGCTGGGTGTGACCCCATTGGGGCTGGGTCACCGAGGCTGGATGTGACCCCAAACCGGGGCTGGGGTGACCCCAAACCGG